>CM045561.1:19303153-19348861 GCA_024721245.1 Mitragyna speciosa
AAAACATTATTTCTTGCAGTTTAGTGTATGAATGAGTTTGGAATGTTAAATCTTTTTCTAAATAACACATATTGTGTACATTCATGAACCGGAGTCATATATCATCATGGTAGCATTTTCAGACCTCTCAAAATTTCAGAGTAACTTTTCAGCCCAAGATTCTTTTGAAACAAGTTGTGTTTCTTTTTTAGTATTTCTTGTTTGCATGATTAAATTCAACATGTTTCTAACATATATCTTGTAGCAATGTGGAATATTTTGCAATCAGTATACCATCTTTGCGGTACCAAAGCTAGGGTTCTGCCAAAAGTGACCACAATTATTTCTGAGCAAGTAGATATGCTGTCAACTTTTGATTGCAAATAAAAGATATTAACTCTCATACCCTTATAACAGTGCCTAAAGTTGCCTAGTGTAAAACCAAAAATATGGTCCAAAATCTTTCCCGACGTCATAATATGGGTTTGGGATGAGGTCCATTTAAGGACCACTTTTCTTTCATGGTTTGGATACAAGCTGCTCATATCATTAATTGCCTAGTATTTTCTCCATCATTTACAAAAAAGATTCAGGTTGAATTTGCTTGTTATTTTCTCCTTGGATGGTATGACAGTTGCACGGTGTTGCACACTATAGCTTGTCCATATGACATACTTCTTTTAGAAATAATTTTCATGTCAGTGTCATATTGCATTTATATCTGATGCTCATTATTTAACTTGTTAATCTCAAATTATGCATTAACCAATCAATACGTTGCTATCTTGAGGAGGAAAAAGATAGGAACAACTTATCTTTATAATAGATTCCAGTATGTGCTTGTGATTTTCCATGCTATCAATCTCAGGTAGCATTCCAGCAAGCTGATTTTGCTGGTTGGAATATATGGGCTGCAATCAACAATAGACCTCTTCTGCCATTTAGGTAATGATTTTAATAGTTTCTAGATATGGATGTTATGGTCATTCTAGATTGATTGCAGGCATGTTCTCATTTGCTGATAGTTTCTTTCAAATTATGCATGTTGCTGTGATATTTAAGGCTGGGTATACCCGGCAAATATGATGCCACTAAATGGTGGGTGGCTAATGGGCTTATTTTCCCTTGATTCTGTAGATGAGTACAGAAATTGACTTAACTATCAAGGAGGTCTAATATGAGGATGTTTATCACACATGATAAAAATTCAAACAATCATAATATAATGTACACAACTTGGAAAAGGCTAAATATCTAACTTGATTAAAGGAAAGGCGTTCATCCATTCTATTTTGCATTGGATGCTATCTAAAACAGTAATGCTGGAATTAGTTCACTAGTACTGTAATTATGAGATTCAGAATAGCAAATTGCCTATTGGTAGAAGATACTGTGCATCAAATCTAGTCAAGTTTGGCAGTTCTGATAGTTTTCAAGTGCTTGAGACTTGCAATTTTTTCCCCTCTTGGTTTTCCTTCTTCCAAAAGTTATGGTTACTGTTGACAGCACCTTTCTTCCTATAGTCCTGGCAAGCATTAATCTTCCTTTGTGATGCTTGACTGCTATTCTTTGTCTGAGTAAATGCTTATCTTGAGTTTGCATTAAAGGTTCCAGAATTTAGGTGAGATGATGACTCTTGGGAGAAATGATGCTGCTATTTCACCAAGCTTTATCGATGGCCTAACACTTGAAGGCCCTATTGGTCATACTGGTAAACTTGGCAGTTCCTTTATTATCTGCGTTAGTTTTTAGCTTTCCCGTCTTTACTCTGCTGTCAACCTTGTAACTCTTGTTGTTTCACTGATATTGCAGCAAGAAAATTTGCATACTTAATAAGATTGCCAACTGATGAGCACCGCATGAAAGTGGGAATTAGTTGGTTGACAAAGACAGTGGTAGAGTCGGTTGCATTTTTGCAGGACAACATTGCAAAAGTGGTTTAAGGTTCATAGAGTTATTTGTCTCTCTTTAGCATCAGTTATTTTAAGTTTTTAAACATGTATTGCAACATGTGGAAAAATAGAAGTGATTAGTATTGAATTATGGGGACAATTATCAAGCTTGTATTCCTTAATTTATTTAATACTGAGGGTAACGGGAGATAATCACCGCAGGTATATTACACAATCACTTTGGCTGCTCAACAACCATAGCACACAGTTTCGGACAGCTATTAGTCTAATAAGATATATTGGCTGGCAGTAGTTTGCTTTCCTTTTTTTTTCAGATTTTTTTTCTTTTTTCACCATTTTTTCATTTGTGAATTGTTTTCCACTATACCTTATAAGTCCATTAAATATGCTATAAAAGAGGTTGGGTTCATACTCAAAAGAATAGGGCTTTGGTTGCATTATGTACGAAGCCTGAAGCAAGGCACCAAAAAAAAAAAAAAAATCATGAGTTGGCACTCTGTATATATTCTTTTATATATATATATATATATATATATATATAGATATATTCTCGAGCTGGATTTCAACGTCAAACTCCCAAGAGGTATTTAAGACACATGAATTGTCGCCTTGTTCATTTGAAACATATTTCGGATGTGGACAAAATTGACGTGTGGAAGGTGAATGGAAGAAATACTCTCTGGACCTTTGAGACAAACTGTGGACGCTTTCACTTGTCATCTCAGGGACAGGTTTGCCTTTATGGTGATTAGCATGAAGAGCCAATATTTCAATCCTATTTATTTCCACGATGGCACTTGTTTCAAAGGTAACAGTTGTATACAACAAAAAAGTGGGTCAAAAAAAAAAAAAAATAGGGTAAAGGATACATGTTTCAAAGGTGGCTGTTATATACACCAAAGGGGGGAAAAAAAAAAGAAACAAACAAAAAAGAAAGAACGGGTGACAATGATAACTAGAAAAGAGGTGGCATTGATAATTAGAACTTAAAGTGCTTGCAATAATTCGTTGCCTGCTTGATGGGAAATAATTAAAATTTTTAATAGAAGTCAATTATCATGGTAATCTTTAATCAAGTTATAAAAATATGTCCATTTACTTCAAAAATTAGTTATATTCTAATTTTATCTTATTTCAAAGGTTGGTGACATTGCCGGAGTAAAATGTTTTCCGGTAGAGCAATTTTTATTCAAATGTCAGGAATTACTTTTAACAAGCAAACATCATATATTCTTATTAACTCTTTTGAGCCTTTTATTACATAAATCAAAACTTTTCCAAATCGACCCCGTATACATCTCTCTCTCTCTCCCCCCCCCCCCCCCTCACTTTCTCCCCCCTCCTTTTTCTTCCCCTACTATTTTCTCCCTAATTTTCTTTTTTCTATGTTTTCTTAAGATCTCTATTAATACACAGATTGCATACAAATTATCTTTTTACACCCTTCTTTCTTTGATATTTTTTTTACTTTTTATATTTATTCAAAAATTCAATAGTTGACTACTTGGGATTATATAACCAAATCTTAAAATAGTCTCTTGTTAAAAAAAATTGGATGCAAAATGATATGTGACATATTGGCGTGATTGTCAAGAACACCTTGAAAACCTAAGAGAACAGCTCGTCCATCTCTTGACTACTTTAAACCTTGTCCAAAGTCTCCAAGATGTGGAGTTGGTTTTTGCTTCAAATTTTCTCAACTTCATTGAGTCCCTCTCTTTAGGAGTAAAGTGACCAAAATGGAAGAGATGATGCAAATGAGCCATCCTTGACTAATGAGGTCACCTGCAACATAAAATGAGGTAAAAAACACTTAAAGGCTTGTCCTCCAATGTGCCTTTGATGCTTGTCCTCCAATGTGCCTTTGATGCTTAAGTCAACAAAGAAGATAATGAATAACAACAGCTCGGGAGACGAAGAAAAGATAATAGTGTCGTACCTTTGAGAAGTTAAATGATAGGCTTTTTGATGAAGAAATGGGGACCCTAGAAAGACGGTGCTCCTAAAACTCTTGATTCTTCTCACAAGACACCTTCCTAAAAGATCCTCTTGAAGATCAGATGATAATCGAACCCAAAACCTCCTATAGGTTTGGACTAAATTATCTACGAATACTTTAACCCCAACCAAACAAGTTCATTGAAACTAAACTAATGAAGAAAACCTAAGACCTTTATCAAACCAGTTGATAAAAACCCAAGGTATAGAATTGAACCCTTACAAGAATCTCTCTTTGATACGTTGCACAATAGTTCTCATCACCTAGAACTAAAGAACACTCTCATGGATAGAAAATGATCAATTTTATTGATTTATCACAAAATTCAACATCATCATCTTAAAAACCCTTCAACAACTAGCCTTGTATAGGCATAAAAGCCATAATAAACATATATGAAAAATTGGAAAACTATTACAATTTTAAAAAAATAACTAAAACTCGAAAACAGTTAACTCATCTGTGTTTTGCCCGTGAATAGTAGGCATGGATACCACTAGAAAATCCACCTATGGTAGCATCAACTTTTGCTGGTAACCACAGTCCTACCCTCGCGTGGATACCCCTCGCGGTTAGGGTTAGCATGTCATTCTAGGCTTCTTTTGCTTCCCATTCGCGTGTGTACTCCTCCTAGCCATAGATGACTCCTTCCTCAGGCACTTTTCCTCTATCCTTGAGGCTTCTAAACACCCTTAAGGCTTGGTACCATGATCCACTTTAAGGATGCTTTGAGAACACACCAACTCTTCCTTGCCAAACCCTTCCTTGGACTTTGGATCAAAACCTTGAGCACCAGCCTTTCAACTCTTGAGTAGATGCTAAATAAACTATCTTCCACATACTTTTGCCATGTGTTAAGCCCTTTGAAACCTCTAAATAGCACATGATGATGATATTCATTAGTGTAGCTTCTAAAACTGAGACAGGTGTTACAACGCACGTGTCAAACTCCCCTCTTCAAAATGATTCGTCCTCGAATCGTCACCCATAGTAGATAATGATTGTGGCACGATCTGAAGAGGTAATTGAACACTTGGTGGTCCTTCCTCCAATAGTGCTTCATGTTCAATCTCAATACACTCCCCCATTGGTTGTGGACACACTTTGATTTCAAGCTTTGCATTTGGTGTGTGCTCATCCTCATAGACTCCTTGAGTTTACATTTCCCTTGGAGCAACAATGCACGATTCAAGTTTGTCCACAAACTTCTTCACGCCCTCCTCTACGGTAGATTCACAGCAATTCTTCACCTCTTCCCATATTGAATCAAATGATGACTCCTAGATGATTTGGATTTACTCTTTTTGTCAGTTGATTTCTTGGCTTTCCAACTTTCACTTCTTGCATTGATGCCTCTTTGGAGTTCATGAATAAACTGTTGAAGATCTTCATTCTCAACAGCCTGCAACAATAGAATAATTCTCAAAAATTTGTGACTTTTATGAAGATCTCACTCTTTTATAGTTTTTTCACTCAAGAATTTTCACCAATCTTACAACCCTCTCTTCTTTTTTAATCAAACACCAGAACAACACCAAAACAACTCACAAACCCAAAGAAGTCACAAGAAACAAACAAATCTAGACAAAATTCATGGTGAATAGTAACACAGATGAGCAGTAACCCCCTCCTTGTGAACAGTAACTGCTAAACAGTGCAGAATAGTACTTTTTTTTTTTTACACAAACACCAAAACAACTCACAACCCAAAGAACTCACAAGGAACAAACAAGTATGGACAAAATTCATGTGCCCACAGAATTCGTTCAACATAGGTCATCAAGAACACAAAACAGGATTTAGTTGAAGTTGCCAATTATCAAGCATCCAAAGCCTTACTACCTATAGTGGTTGACGGATACTGGGGATTTGAAGATTACCAAGCAAGTGCGTGAGTCATTTGCTCTAGGAAATTATGTGGATGAAATTCTCTATGATGTCATATCAATGCATGTTTGTCATGTCTAGTTGGGACATCCATGGTAGTTTGACTGCAAGGTGACCTATGATGGCTACAAGAATACTTACAGGCTGATATGGAAGAAGAAAGAGTATATTCTGAAGCCTTTGAAGCTATCTGAAGCATATTTTGATCAATTGAGGATCTCTCAAGAGTGTAAATTGAGGAAGAAGCAAAAGAGTGTAAACGAGGGAAAAGATAAGAATGGTGGTGAGTTGGAAGAAAAGAGAGAGAAAAAGAAGGGTGAGATTATAGGTAAAGAGAAAAGAAGAGTGTCTATGTTGAAAAATTTGAGGTTAAGAATGCAATGTTAGAGAGGTGTCAGTTTCTCTTGTTTATGTATAAGGATGTATGTTTTTCTACTAATGAGCTTGATCCTTCGATTCCTAGTTTTGTGAGTTTTTCTATTTTAGGAATTTAGCGACTTATTCCCTGAGGAGATTCCACACAGTTTGCCACCAATCAGAGGCATCGAGCATCAAATGAATGTCATGCCTAGTTCACCGTCCAACATATAGAGCTAATTTGGAGGAGACGAAAGAGATTCAAAAACAAATGGATGAGTTGCTAGAGAAAGGTTTTGTGAGGGAAAGCATGAGTCTATGCTTAGTGCCAGTCGTTTTGGTGCCTAAGAAGGACGACACTTGGAGAATGTGCGTGGACTGCTGAGTCATAAAAAAAATCACGGTAAAGTATCATCATCCTATTCCTAGGTTAGATGATATTTAGATAAAGCATATGGTTCAAATGTGTTTTCAAAAATTGATTGGAAAAGTGGCCACTATCAAATTAGAATGAAAAAGGGTGATGAATGGAAAATAAATTTTAAGACTAGGTATGGTCTTTATGAGTGGTTAGTTATGCCTTTTGGCTTGACTAATGCACCTGAGTATTTTCATGCGTTTAATGAATCATGTTTTTCGACCTTTCATTGGTAAATTTGTAGTAACATATTTTGATGATATACTTGTGTATAGCAAATCCTTGAATGAGCATGTTGAATACTTGAGTGATCTCTTGCGTGATGCATTTAAGATCCAGGTTCTCCAATCTAATTTTTCCACTTGGGAAAATTTGGATATATCCCTTTTTAATTTTTTCCTGTGCTAATCATTTTCTATGGTTTGTGTTCTTTGTCATTTCTTGTTCTTTTGTTCGGTCCAAATTATCTTGTCCATTTTGGATATCAGTTTCTCCTTCTTTGTATTGTTTTCTTCTCTCTAAATCTTGTTCTAGTGTCATCCTATATTGTTCTAGGGATTTAGAGTCGTTCTTGATTTTTGTTGAATAAAAAATTGTAAGTCATGTGTGGTGTTCTTGATGATCTTGTTATTATCTTGCTTTCTTTTGTAAAACAATTTTCAAGGGGACAGAAATTTTCTAGAAGTCGTGGCATTTGTGTATTTTTGTTATTCGTTGTTTGAAAAAAAAAAGAGGCGTGCACTTTAAGGGAAAAGAAGCCATGTGTGCATAGTATTTGGGGAATGGCCTTGCATGTTGCTGTCTCGATTTGGTTTGATTCTCTTGGTGTGTTGTGGTGATTCTTGAAGTTCTTGGACTTACATTGGAGTCTTCATACATGGGTATCCTTTGCGTTTGAGATGCAGCTATAGAAGTCATAGGAGGAGATCACCAATGGCTAAATCTGGGGATTTCAATGATGAAATAGAGGTTGATAGGAGATAGAGAAGAGGTGAGCGTGCTCGTGATGGCAACATTGGGAGCATCAAGATGCAGATTCCTACATTCCAAGGTGGTAGTGATTCGAAGCTTTATTTGGAGTGGGAGTGCAAGATGGAGCATGTCTTTGATTACCACCACTATTCAGAAGAGAAGAACGCCAAGTTAGGTGGCGTGAAATTTTCATATTATGCTAGTGTATGGTGAGACCAACTTGCCACTACACCAGAAGGCGATGTGAAGAGCGACCTATCCGCACATGAGAGGAAATGAAGACAATCATGTAGAGGAGGTTTGTGCCTAGCTACTACTACAGGGAGATATAAAGAAGTTAGATTCAGAGTAGATGACTACTACAAAGATATGGAGTTGGCAATGATTCGTGCTAACGTGGTGGGAGACCGTGAGACTACAACGGCTAGATTTTTAGCTGGATTGAATCAAGAAATCAACAAAAAAAGTGGAGTTGCAATCCTATGTGAAAATTGATGACTAGGTACAAAAGGCAGAAATGATGGAGAAGCAACTCAAGGCTAGGAGGAGAAGTGGATTGGGATTTTCTTATGGAAAGGCTATTTGGCATGTAGTAGGGATCGTGATGACAAGCCAGATTGAGCATTCCATGGAAGAGATGATAGAGCTACCATAAGGCCAAAGAAAGTTGTCAAGCCAAAAGAGGGCATGGGTGACAACAAAGGGCAAACAAAGGCACTTATAAGGACACGCAACATCAAGTACTTCAAATGCCAAGAACATGATCAAGTGGCTGCTCAATGTCCAAACACTAGGACCATGATTGTGCTTGATGGTGGAGGGTTGAAGAGTTCTTTTTCAAGTGATGATGAAGAGATGCCACCATTGGAGGAAGGTAGCGATAGTGTTGCTCAGCTAACAAAGGAGAGGTTTTATTTAGAAGGAAAGCCTTAGATGAACCACATAAGGAGGATCAAGGTGCTTTGCAATGGGAATTAATTTTTCACACTCGCAGCTTCATCCAAGATAAGGTATGCAACATTGCTATTGTTTAGGTAGTTGCACTAATCTTGTGAGTTCTTTGGAGGTAGAAGAGCTTGGTCTCAAGACAACGAAGCATCCTAAGCCCTATCGACTGTAATAGATGAGGGATAGTGGCGAGCTAAGCAAGCCGAGATAGAGTTCTCCATTGGGCAATACAAGGATAAGGTCACATGTCATGTAACACAAATGGAAGCCTACCATCTGTTAATGGGGCGTTCGTGGCAATTTGACCATTGGTGGTTTGTGACGAGGTCACGAACCAGTACTCCTTTGTTTGGCATGGAAAGTATATCATTTTGGTTCCATTGTCACTATTGGAAGTTCATAAGCCATTTTGGTTCCATTGTCACTATTGGACGTTCACAAGGACCAAGTGAGATTAGCCAAGGAGTGTGAGGCTAGCAAGGGAAAGAAGAAGTTTGAGAAGGCAAAATTCTATTAACCAAAATTTTTGTATTCCACACGCTTATTCTATGCAGGTTCTTGATGTTCCTCTTGGTGGAGATATAAAGAAATTAGATTTGAGGACAAATTGTCTTGAAAATGAGGGGAATGATACAAACAAAGTGGTGAAGGCTCAAGTGGATGAAGGCATTCGAGTTGTTTTTGGAGCATTGCATAAGCAGAGGGTAAACACTTACATGGATCGGGTACATGGGCGGGGCCATAGACCCTGTGGTTCAAAATCAACCACCTAGTCAATTCAGTGGGCCATAGTATGGGCCAAATGTGAGCCATAGGGGAGTGTAGACACTAAATTTTGACACACCATTTATTTTCAAGCGTTGGGGGGGCATGTTTGCACTTTTTGGGACAAATTTTAATTTTTCAATAATTTGGGGGCAAAATAGTAATTTTATCTGTAAATATTTTTCTATCAGCTTCTAGGGGTTTTAAATTCATATTTTCATTTTTATGTGAATTTGTTAATTTCTTATGATTTTTCTGGATTTAATTGGTATTTTTTATATTTTTACCAGTACAAAGGTAAAATGGTAATTTCGCCTCGCAAATACCATTTCAGCTCATTTTTAGTTCCAAATTCATTTTTCTAATTCTTTAAGCATGTTTTTAAATTTTGTTTATTTTTTCAGAGACGATTACTATTTTTTCTATGAATTTTCATTGTCTAAGGGTAAAATCGTCATTTTACAAATTAAATTCACGTTTCACAAATTTTTGAGTCATAAATGCATTTTCCAGTGTTTTAAGCTTATTTTTAATTTTTGGTAATTTTTTGAGGTCAATAGCTATTTTTCTGCAAATTTTCATTGCCCAAGGGCAAAATCGTCATTTTATAGTTTAAATTCATTTTTTGTCAAATTTTGAGTCGTAAATGCATTTTCTAGTATTTTTAGCTTACTCTTATTTTTGGTAATTTTTTAATGTTAATAGCTATTTTTTGTGTATTTTCGTTGTTCAAGGGCAAAATCGTCATTTGACACCCCGAACGCGTTTTTGTCAGCTTTAAGCTCTAGTTTTTATTTTTGAAATCTACTTTGAATTCTTTTTGAAAAATTTAGAGATTGTTGTCAGATTCTTTGTATTAATTTTTAAATTTTGGGGTTAAAAAATTTTTTTTAATAAAATTAGCATTTTTAATGCCGGTGGCGTTTTCGTCATTTTATAACATTCTTGGCCAATAAGACAAGGGGCCTATAAATACCCCTTTGTATTAGCAGAAAAAAATAGAAAAACCCTAAAACACTTTTGTTTTCATGACTTTTTAGATTAAAACACATATCTCACACCCAAAAAACACACACTTGAAGCCGCCTTCATCACTCTTGTTACTGTTCATCATCTTTCTCAAGAAGGCTGCTACTGTTCATCACAGATCAATTTTTCAGCTTGAAAAGGTAAGTTCTTCTATTTTCATTGGTTCATTTTTCTTTCATTTCTATGTGAATCTGATTATGTTTTTTTTTATTATTACTTAGAGTTAGTTGAATTTTGCTTGGGTTTTGTTTTCAATCGTTACTTTTGTTTCTTTCTTTCTTTCTTTGTGTTTTTGGTTTTTTGGGTTTTGTTCTGTCCATTGCTGGGCTTGTTTTCTGTTCCTTAATCCCCTATCTCCTCCTCTATTACTCTTTTCTCTACTTTATCTTTTCTACTAATAGTTGCACATGAATTAAATGGTTCTTATATGCATTTTCTAGGGTATTACATCCTCCCCCCCTTAAAAGAATTTCGTCCTCGAAATTCTACCTTGATTTTCGAAGAGCATGGGGTAATTTTTCCACATTTCCTCTTCAATCTCCCAAGTAGCTTCTTCTAGGCCATGATGCTTCCATAGGACTTTGACAAGAGGGATCTGTTTATTTCTTAGTTCTTTCACTTTGCGGTCCAGGATTTGAACTGGTTGCTCTTCATAGGCCAAAGTTTCATCCAATTCAATCTCGTCGGGTTGCAGTGCACGACGCGGGTCCGAGTGGTACTTCTTCAGAACAGATACATGAAAAACGTTGTGCATTTTAGACAATTTCGAAGGCAATTCCAACTGGTAAGCCACATTGCCAATACGTTTAAGGATTTTGAATGGTCCCACATATCTTGGTTGAAGTTTCTTCCTCCTACCAAACTGGATGCCTCCTTTGAATGGAGAAATTTTGAGAAACACCTCATCTCCAACTTCAAACTCGAGCTCTTTCCTTCGAATGTCAGCATAACTCTTCTGTTGACTCTGAGCAGTTTGAAGTTGTTGCCGTATTAACTTGACCTTCTCGTAAGCTTCTTCTATCCACGGTACTTTCTCCGGACCTAATATTTTCCATTCACCCACTTCATCCCAATATCCAGGCGTTCTACATTTTCTTCCATACAGTGCTTCGAATGGGGCCATCTGGATAGAGGATTGGTAGCTATTGTTATAAGCGAATTCAATCAAAGTCACATGTTGATCCCAATTGCTACCAAAATCCATCACACTCGCCCGTAGCATGTCCTCCAAAATATGGATTACTTGTTCGGACTGTCCATCGGTTTGGGGATGGTAAGCCATGCTAAAGTTTAACTTTGTTCCCAAGGCTTCGTGCATTTGTCTCCAGAGTCGGGAAGTAAACCGAGGATCTTGGTCCGAAACGATACTCACTGGAATTCGAGCGAGTTTTTCCAAAGGGTAAGTCATATTCATGGGTAGAAAATGAGCAGATTTAGTCAAGCGATCAACAATTACCCAAATAGCATCATGCCCTTTTTGGGTTCTCGGTAAACCAGAAACGAAATCCATAGTAATATACTCCGATTTCCACTCTGGAATTTCCAAAGGTTGCAGTAGTCCTGACGGTCTCTGATGTTCAGCTTTTACCTGTTGACATGTAGGACAAGTTTGAACATATTCCACTATTTCCCTCTTCATATTATCCCAGCAATAAAGTTTCTTCAGATCCTAATACATATTTGTACTTCCCGGGTGCACGGTATACCTGGAACGATGGGCCTCATCCATTATCATTCTTTTCAACTCTTCGTCTTTTGGGATGAAGATACGATTCTGGAATCTTAACAACCCCTCAAGCCCAACATTATACTCAGGCGAGGTCTCCGCTTTAGCTTTCTCTATTCGCTTTTGTAGCGTAGGATCCTTGTTTTGAACTTCTTTAATTTGCTTCAACAACTCCGACTGTACATTTACGTTCCCGCAAAGCAATTTAGATCCAACTATTCGGGGATTGCTCTCGCTAAATTGCTCTAATAATCTCCATTCACGGATAGCCAAATTAGCTACTTGAGCATTTCTACTCAGAGCATCTGCAACCATATTGGCTTTACCCGGATGATAATTAATAGTACAATCATAATCTTCTAATAACTCCACCCATCTCCGTTGCCGCAAATTTAGCTCTTTTTGAGCAAATAAATACTTTAAACTCTTGTGATCTGTATATACCTCAAAAGTAACTCCATACAGGTAGTGTCTCCATTTCTTGAGCGCAAATACCACGGCGGCTAACTCCAAATCATGTGTGGGATAGTTCTTTTCATGAGGTTTTAGCTTACGGGAAGCATAGGCAATCACTTGTTTCCCTTGCATCAATACACATCCCAAACCTTCCTGTGAAGCATCAGTGTACACACTAAAAGTTTCTCTCCCATTGGGCACTGCTAGTACTGGGGCCGATGTTAATCGTCTCTTGAGTTCATTGAAACTTCGCTCACACCGTTCATCCCAATGAAATCTAGCATTCTTTTGGGTCAAAGTAGTAAGTGGGGTGGCTATCTTTGAAAAATCCTGAATAAATCGCCGGTAGTAGCTAGCTAATCCCAGGAAACTACGAACTTCAGTGGGGTTCTTAGGTCGTTTCCAATCAACTACTGCTTGTAGACACCAAATTTTGACACACCATTTATTTTCAAACACCGGGGGGCATGTTTGCATTTTTTAGGATAAATTTTAAATTTTTAATAATCTCAGGGGGGCAAAATAGTAATTTTATCTATAAATATTTTTCTAACAATTTTTGGGGGCTTTAAATTCATATTTTTACTTTTATACGAATTTATTAATTTCTTATGATTTTTTCAGATTTAATTAGCATTTTTTATATTTTTATTAGCATAAGGGCAAAATGGTAATTTCGTCTCGCGAGTACCATTTTAGCTCATTTTAAGTTCCAAATTCATTTTTCAAATTCTTGAGGCGTGTTTCTGAATTTTCTTAATTTTTTGAGGTCAATAACTATTTTTCTGCAAATTTTCATTGCCCAAGGGCAAAATCGTTATTTTACAAATTAAATTCATTTTTCATCAATTTTGAGTCAAAAATGCATTTTCTAGTATTTTAAGCTTATTTTTAATTTTTAGTAATTTTTTTGAGGTCAATAACTATTTTTCTGTGAATTTTCATTGCCCAAGGGCAAAATCGTCATTTTACAAATTAAATTCATTTTTCATCAATTTTGAGTTAAAAATGCATTTTCTAGTATTTTAAGCTTATTTTTAATTTTTGGTAATTTTTTGAGGTCAATAACTATTTTTCTGTGAATTTTCATTGCCCAAGGGCAAAATCGTTATTTTACAAATTAAATTCATTTTTCACCAATTTTGAGTCAAAAATGCATTTTCTAGTGTTTTAAGCTTATTTTTAATTTTTGGTAATTTTCTGAGGTCAATAACTATTTTTCTGTGAATTTTTGTCATCCAAGGGCAAAATTGTCATTTCACATTCCAAACTCATTTTTCACCAGTTTTTTGGTCCGAAATTCTTTTTTAGATTTTAAACATATTTCTAAGTTTCTAATTTTTTTTCGGAGTGAATTAGTGTTAATGAATTTATTATTTACATTTTTCTTGATTTTTTTCATTATTATTGTGAAAGAATAAATTTTTAAAGGATAAAGTTGTAATTTTTGTAGTCAAGGGTATTTTGGTCTTTTAATTATTTCTTGGAGGTTAAGACTTGTGCAGTATAAATACCTCACTTAGGACAAAAAAGGAAAAAAAAAAAAGAAACCCTAAAAACACTTTTCATCTTATCCCTTTTTAGATCAAAACACACATATAAACACCAAAAAACACACATTCCATTTTTTCTATTCCCGATTACTATTCATCAAATTACTGTTCATCTTCTTCTGCCTCAGATTTTTACTGTTCATCTGGCTTCTCCATTTCTACCGTTCATCTAGCTTATCTAATAAGCAAGTAATTTCATAGCTTTTTATGTTTTATTGTTGGTTTTCTTTATGTGTTTTTAGTTTGATTAATTAGTGATTTTGTTAATTGATTCAAGCTCTCTGTAAATCTGCAATTTTTGTCTAAAGATTGAACTTTTTTTTGGGCTCAGATTTTTCTGGGTTTTATCTTTTTGGACCGATTATCTCTCTCTCTCTTCCTCTGCCAATCCAGTAGCTCCTCCAACCCCCAGGCTCCACCGCCTCCACCGCCTCAGCCAAACAACCTCATCCTTGCTGCCCCTTGAATCCAATCTCCACCAGATGACCACCAGTTTCAGCCCATGTTACCACACAACCACAATCACACCAACACCTGCAGAAAAAAAGACAAAAAACAAACAGTTCAAAAGCCATTACAAACGCTCCCAAATTCAATTGCCCCCCCCCCCCTGCAACAACAAAATCCCTAATCACCACCAGACCACATCCTCTCCATTGTTCACCAATTACTAACCCACGGCCCCTCAGGTCACCTAAATTAGTACCAGTTCCAATCAAGACTGTAGACACCAAATTTTGACACACATTTTATAAAATATGTGTATTACTTTATTTAGGGGTTATTATGATTTTTAGGGGCTAATTATAATTTTTGTGTATACTACGTCTAATTTGTCGTGTCAAGGGCAAAATGGTAATTTCACCATATAAATATTAGTTTATTTTATTTTATTTCTTAAATACATTGATTTTACTATTTTTATCATTATTTATGATTTTAATGATTTTTAGGAGTCATTTGTTATTTATTTAAAAATATGCTATTTTTAATTCAACGGCACGTTTTTCAATGCACTTTCTTATTTAAAATTTTTTTTTTCTTTATGAGAATTATGTGTGTGTGCATTTTATAAATTTTATGTAAGGAAAATTTTCATAATTAATTAATTAATTAATTAATTTTAAAGACCATTGGTTGTTTATTTTAAATTGTATTTTTTCTAACCTAGAATTAACTTTTTTACACTGAATTTTTCTTTTTCCTTCTTATAATATTGTATTTTAGTTTTAAAAGTGTTCAAGTAGTTTTTATTTTATATTAGGTTATTTCATTTTATGTTATTTTTACTTTTTCATTTATCTTTGTTTTCTTCATTTTCTTCTTTTTCTTCTTTTTCAAAAAAAAAAAAAAAAAAAAAAAAGGGGCAGACAGAATGCTTCTGCAAACTCCATACCCCAAACCATGCCTCCTCATCATCACTTTCCAACCCCCCTGCAATTCAGCAGATTTTGAGGGATTTGGAAGGAATTTTTGTTCATTTTTTTCCTCACAATTCCCTCCTCTCTCTTCCCTCTCTGCAGAAACACACACAACCTCACTCCCTCTGCATACATACACACTGCACACACAGGCACAACTCCACTCTCTGCTTCTTCATCACTCACGACCTGCAGCTCACACCCCAGAGCACCCAACCTCACCTGCTCACAAGAAGACCAGCACAAACACAGACCTCTCCATCACCCTCAGCTCTCTGCACTCACTTACACAGACACACATTCAAACACACACCTGCATTTTTCCCACACAACCACACTCACAGATCACTCTCTCTCGGTCTCCCTCACTCTCTCAGCCCCCTTCCCTTGCACAAGCATACAACACTCACACAACCATTCTCTCCTCTCGGCACACACCCCTCCCTCTCAATTCTCACGACATACACTCATTTTGCACACAAGCACAGAGCTCACAGAACACAAAAGACACTCACCATCACTCTCAATCTGTGCTCCCAATTCACACACAGAGAGCTCACAGAAATACACACTTCACTTCACCTCTCTCTCGGCACCCTTCTTCTTCACCTGCACACACTCACACACACGCACAACACTCACAACTCACACAGGCTCACAACTCACACAGACACACAAAACACACACCTGCAATTCACTCATCTCCTCCCCTGCACGCACAGAATACACGCACAACACACAAACACACTACACAGAGACACACAAACACACAGTCACAACTCACACAGACACACAATTCGCACACACAGACACACACACGACACACACAGCAGCACACACATACAATTCACCTACATAAAACACCACAATTGCACAATTCATAGAACACGGACAACACACAGTACACACACACCCGAAAAAAAAAAAAAAAAAAAATCAATCGACAAACAACAAACAACAACAACAGCAACAGCAATACACAAAAGCTTCTATTCCAGGTAAAATTCTTCCTATTGTTTTCATTTTTTTCATTTATCATTGAAATAGAAAATTAAAAAAAAAAAAAAAAAGAAAACTGAAAAACGTCCGGCCGAGAGAGAGAGAGAGAGAGAGAGAGAGAGAGAGAGAGAGAGACCTGAGAGAGAGAGAAACGAAAAAAAAAAATTAAATAAAAAAAAAAAAGGTGGGATAGCAGATCGGGGGAAAAGGAAGAGAAAAGGGAAGAAGGAAGAGGAAGAAAGGAAGAAGAAGAAAAGGAAAGAAGAGAAGAAAGAAAAAAAAAAAGAGAAAAAAAAAAGAAGAAAAAAAAAGGGGGAGAGCAGATCGGAAGAAGAAGAAGGAAGAAGAAGAAAGGAAGAAAGGAAGAAAGAAAGAAAGAGAAGAAGAAAGAAAGAGAGAAAAAAAAAAGAATAAAGAAGAAAGAAAAGTAAAAAAGGAAAAGGAAATCTGGGGGGAAAAACGTCTGAAAAAAAAAAAAAAAAAAAACTAAAACTAAGTCAGCCGAAAAAAAAAAAAAAAAAAAAAAAAGTTTTGGTGAAACTACGTCGTTTTGACGTAGTTTCACTCAAAACTACGTCGTTTTGGTTAGTTAGTTTTTTTATTTATTTTTAATTAATAATAGGTATTTATTTTATAGTCCTTATATTTTCTGTAATGCTACTGTGCCCTGAAAATGTTTGATTTGTGCATTTAAATTTCTGTTTATTGTAGATTGACCCCCATAATTTAATTTTCTTTGCAATTAGGTCCCGATCAATTGCATTTAGGTCCCTCAACTTTTAGATAATTATAATTTTTGCCCCCTACGTTTTTAATTTTCCATTTTGACCCCTATATTTTCGGTAATTACATTTTGACCCCTATAAATTTTCTGGAATTGCAATTTTACCCTCTGATATTTATGAAATTGCAATTTTACCTCCCAAGCTTGCTGTTATTGTATTTTAGGCTTTAAATGTTGCTGGAATTCTGTTTTAGTCCTTGAATGTAGCTGGAATTTGCAATTTGATCCCTCACATTGCTGGAATTTTTGCATTTTTGTCCTCAAATTTGCTGGAATTTTATTTTTTGGCCCTTGTTGTTGCTAGAATTTATATTTTGGTCCTTTATGTTGCTGGAATTTGTTTTAAGACCTCCATTAATTGTTAGAATTATATTTTAGCCTTTTATTTGTTGCTGGAATTTGTATTTTAATGCTTGTAGTTGCTGGAATTTTTATTTTTGGCCCTTTTATATAGCTGAAAATTATAATTTGACCCTAGACATTGCTGTAAATTAGGTATTATTTAATAAGCTTGCTGAAATTGTGTTCTTGGCTTTAAATATTGCTGGAATTTTTTATTTTTGGGTATTATACTTGCTGAAGATTACATTTTAGCTTTTAAATTTGTTGTAAACTATGTCATTACCTTAATTAGGGTTTAAAATTATAATTTTACCTTTTTGTTCCTCATAAATTACATTTTTCACTTTAGAATATTGCTTAAATTTTCACTTCTAATCCAAATCTTATAATATTTTATTTTTGTAAAATAAAAAAAAAAGTATTAATTAAAATTAGTTAAGTCCTCAAAGCTTTAAATTATTTCTTTTTACATTTTCTTTATTTATTTTTATCAAACTTATAATTAATGTTCTAGAATGGGGTCTTGTTAGTCTAATTAATGTTCAAATTAGTCTCTCTATTTCCCTTTTAGTTATTTTAATAATTCTTATTTGAGGTGTTAAAATTTCAATGTATGTATTATTGTATTTTATCTTCTATTATTATTAGTATTATTATTAGTTTTATTTTATTTTATCTTTGTTGTTTCGCTTTATTTATTTATTTATTTACTAATTTATTTTTACTTAAACAATTTTCATTTTTCTCCTAAATGATTAATTATTGTTATCATTATTTTTCTTTCTCTTATTTTGTTTATTATTGCTATAATTGTTTGAATTATCATAGCATGTTCATAGTGATCGGTAGAAAATTATTCAATTAGTGATTGATTTATTAAATAGTGATAATTTTGACATGTTTGTTCATTTTAGTAGCCATTTATACCGGGTTTACGAATGAGAGGTACCTCGATTACCCTTCCAATATTTCTTTTTATGTGCTCCTACGTGCTCCTATGTGTTTTTATGTATCTTTGTGCTTATAATTTTATCCATGTGTGAATGTTTATTTATTTATCTATGTCGTATTATTTACTCGAATTTAATTGTTGATTATTCAAAAAAATGTAATAGATAGGTAACATTCTATTTAGTAAAAATTTCTTTGTATTTAGATAGTGAATGTAATAGATAGTTTATGTTTTATCTATTTAATTAAAGCCTATGTATTTTAGATAGAAAGTGTAATAGATAGGTTAGATAGGATATCTTTTATTCTCTTTCCATTTTTTAGATTGTAATTAAGTTATTCTCCGGTGTAATAGTTAGGGCTTTGTGTGCTATGTGTGCTATGTGTTTATGTGTTTTATTCGCTTTCTTTAGGATTTTGCATCTAGAATATCATGTTTATGTGTTATGTGCTCCTATGTGCTATTATTTGCTTTTATGTGATTATTGCTTTAATACATGCTTTATTTATTTACTTGCTTTAATTATATATGTGTATCGTCGCCACACTAGTCCAAAGCTAGTTGTGGTTAATTCCGATTTCTTCTCTAGTCCAACGCTAGCGGAGAACTTATAGAAAATAGGCTAGTCCAATGCTAAGCCTTTAGGTCATTTTAGCATTAGGAATATTTTTTTGTATGCATTTCATGACATTTCACACACATTTTATCTTTTTAGGCTTTTCCCATTTTCTATGAGTTTTTTTTATATATACTTTATAACTTGTTACTTATTTTAACATCTATTTGGTGCATAATTTTTAGATTCCACTACACATAGAATTTTAGGCCATTTGCATGATTTAGACTAAGAAATAGTCATCTACTCACGTGGGAAGCGATGGCGTACATGTCGTTCCCCCCTCCGTGAGTAGAAACAGTTAGTCACGAGTTTATTAGTTCCCCGTACCCGTTATGTTGCATTCCTACTCTCTTTGATCATTTACTACCTATATTACTATTTTCCTTTTCTTTTGCATTTCATTTTGCATCTATACTCGTGACTCCATCGAGGTCTAGACTCGAGTTTCGCAATTAATGCGATAATCCCGACCAAACCTCAATGGAATATTTCGTCCCTTATCGATATCCATTTTTTAGGATTAGATTTGCATTCATATAGTTGCATCCAAATGTGATAAAATCTTAGGGTTATATTAGGAAAATTTAGACTAAACCTCGCAACTAGTTTCGGCTAGGTTGAAAGGGTGCCTTAGGCACGAGCCTTTGCCTTCCCTTTCTTCAACTGTGACTCCCGAACCTGTTTCTCTTGTTTTCAAAAGACCTGGAGTCGTCTAAAAGGGTTTTTCTTGTTTTTCTTATATTTTTCCAAAAATCATTTCTTTAAATAAATAATTTCCAAATTTTTTCCTTCCACAAAATATTTTCGGGTGACTTGGTACACCAAAACTCAATACCAAGTGGCGACTCCTTTTTCACTAAAAACCCTTTTTTAGACTCTATTTTCGGGCCCAAAAATCGTCGCATTTCAAAAGTCCCATTTTAGGCCCTTTTTCTTTTATTTTTTAAAGTAAAGCATTTGTTTTGTCACATTTTTATCGAATCATCTTTTACAAAGCATTTTCAAAAAATTAGTTTTTACAAAAAATTTACACGCTTTTTTTTAATAACCACAACATTACATTTAATACTTCCTTTTCCCTTTTCCCGACATCTTCTTTACATCTTCTATTTATTTTCGAAAAATGGGGCGCGACAGCTGGCGACTCCACTGGGGATCACTAGTGAGTCCGAGCACTAGGTTTAGTCATTTTATTCTTTTTCTAACCCTTTCATTTTATTGCATTTGGATGCTTAGGATTGCATTTCTATTTTTCTAGGTTTTTAGGTTTTTCTTTTGCATCTTGCACTTCCCGTCTCTCGGCTACTTATGTGATGTATGTATGATTTATTCACTTGTTACTGCTTTACTCGACCGCGCTTGCATTTGGGGAAGGGGTCAATCACCCTTAGAGCCCACGCGTGTTAATATTACATTCCTTCCTCTCATAAGGAGCACTTCATACGTGCATTCGATGTTTTTACCGTTTCTATCTTTTGGTGGTTGTCACCCACTCGTCCCTTTAGGAATTAGGATTGATCTACTTAGACATGTGACCGTGGCACGACGTGCACGTAACATTGTCTAGGAGATCACCCAAACTCTTGGCTTGAGTCCACAAGTCTAGAGATTTGGGCTTTAAAAATCGATTCGCTTGGACATGTGGCCGTGGCCCGACGTGCGCGTAGCAGTGTCCAGGGGATCACTCGAGCCACCGACCAAGGGTTTTGGGATTGATGACCCTTACCCTTAGGTCTGAAGGCTTGGGAGCCAACAGCTTAATCGAGTTTAGATGCATTAGTGAGCCCAACCTCATGCATCCATGTAGGATAACTTAGGGTAGAGTCAGCCTTTCCCTATCAGGTACACCAGGCACGAGAGGAGGGAACCAACCTCCTTTACTTTCCTTATTATGTCATTTATTGTTATCTATGTGTATTATTTGTTCTTGCCAATGTGTTATGTGAATAAACTAACGCAATTTCTTTCCTTCTTATTTTTGATTGCATTCACAACCATAGAACAAAGAGCCCTGGCATGGTGCTCTCATAAGAAACAACCCTCTTTTGGCACGTTTAAATTTCATTTTGATAATTAATGTCTTCGAGAAAGATGGAAATAGAATTTCATAAATTTTCTGCAAATTGCATTTTGTTATAAATACCCAAGAGATCAATCATTGTGAATTTCTTAAAAATCCTAAAAATTTGATTTTTTCGTCTTGTATATTCTTGAATAAAAATTTTAGTTTTTAAATCCTTAGTTTTTAAATCCTTTTCAAAGTTTACTCATTTTTGTTGTACTTGTCAATTTTACTCGAACTAATTTTTTAGTTAATAACTGCACTCAGATGGTCAAATTTTTGCACAACTTGTATTTACCCTTTTTCAAAAATTAACATGTCGTTTTTGCCGCATCCCCCACCCACCCATCCCACATTACACAAAAAGTGATTTTAGTACATATTTCATTTGACTTTAATAAACTGGCATTTTGACTTGTGTATTTCTTGAAAAAAAAAATCATCATGACTTTTTCTTTCAACATTGTGTCTCGTAACCTCTTGGAGGTTTAATTTTTCAATCAAATATTTTTGGAATCAATAATTTCTTTTGTACAGTTTATGGTCCATCTTTCTCAAAAAAAAAAAAAAAAAAAAATTTTGCATCATTATTAGATAAAAAAAAAAAATCTTTAGGACATTTTCTTAAATTTGACAATTTTGCATATTTTAACTTGTTTTTAATAAACTGGCATCATGCATAAACCCTAGAGGGAATGCCATTTTGGGAATCCCATGATAAGAAAGCCATCCTTTTGTCTTGGGTACTTAACCCTGAAAGACATGCACGTTTATATTTCTAGTAAATCCTGGCGGGTAAGACCCTAGGTAAGGTAATACGAGCAGAATGGAGGCATCTCTTCCCGGCAGATCTGGTGTATCCTCGTTAAAAGGGGGGGTCTCACCCTAAAGGATTGCATTTCATGCTAGGCCTACCCTTGGCACAATAAGGGCTCCCTCCTAGGGCATGCATCCGTTTTTGTTTTCATTTATACTAATTTCAATTATTTTTCATTTTTTACAGGTCCTCTAGGGAGGCAACCAATTGGGAAACACGTCGGATGCATATTTGATTCAAACCTTTTAAATCAAAATTTCACTCTAGTAAAGCGTCATACACTTGACATTTATAATGCCAGCGTTCTTTTCAAACTATAAGAAGGATTGGGGAAATCCAGTTTTTTAGAATTGAGAGTCCTAAGAATTCAGATTGATGAGTTTGACTTGAATAATTAGTGTGATAGATGAAATTGTAATTAGATAATGGTTCATTTTAGATGTAATAAGAATAGTAATAATTTATAGGCTAATAAATTACACTCCTTTTATAAATTTAGGACTGCCTGGTGTTCAAATTTTTCTCAGATAAAGTGTAAATAAGTGGCTTTCTCAAATTTGTTTATGACATTTTATCTTCCCTTCATTTTTTGTATCTGGTTTGTGGAAATGATTTGCTTCAAATCTTTTTGTTATATTGAGTAAATAATTCTTTGATGAGGCCTCAAAATAAATCACATTTTTCTCAAAATCTAATGATGGATTTGTATAATTGTGAGGTTTTCTCTTTTGATGAGTCAATGAGTTCAAAATTGAATAAAAAATATTTCCTTGAATGTTTTGATGGTGAAAATAAATTGTCCATGGTTTTTGGATGATATCTTATTGGAAGCTGATGATTGCATTTTCAATATCCCTCTGGACTCCGAGATAATACAAAAAAAAAGGGGGGGAATTTAAGATTCCATGTTAAGTATGCTGAACGATGAAAAAAAAAAAAAAAAAAAAAAAAAAAGGGGAACCCATGCTTAACTCAAAAGAGACAGAATGTCAACAGTGGTATTGAGGCAAAATGGCAGATCTATCTCTTAGATTCCCACCTTTGAACATCCAAGTTTTTAAGATAGAGGGTTGCGATAGATTATCAAACAAGTTTCCAAAGCATATTTGGCAGATTCAAGCACGACAAAAGGGACAAACATGTCAGGGATATGACTTCAACTCATTCACCAGGGGAGTTCATTGTTTCACATCCTAACTATTCTCATTTTCATATGGAGTGTATTGTATAAGTCATTTAGGAGGTTAAAATAAAATCGTGTCACATATTTGTGAGTTGTAGTTAGTAATTTTGATTTCGTCTAATTCTCTACTTGTTGAAATTACTTTATGTGGGTCGACAAATGTTTTCTCTAGGCAATAATAAATTATTATTATGTGTTTTGGAATTTTGTTCCTATAGAAAGTATATCTTGTAAAGTGGTTGGAATTATGTCTAAATTTTGTATGTTTGATGAAAATTTCTCTTCTTTACTTAATTTCACATATTAAATGCTGATTATGGTCAATTAGCGCACTCATGTGGTTTAACGCCTATTATGAGGGGTTTTTATACCAAAAAAAAAAAAAAAAAAAAAGAAGAAGAAGAAAAGAGGCAAAGAAAGAAAAAAGAATAATGTAGCCTTTTCCTACTCCAATGGTTCTTGTGCTTAGTAACCGGGAGTCTTCATCTATAAATGTCGACTTTCGCGTCAAACAGCATTTGAATTATGAGTAATGATGCGTAAATTTGAGTAAGTAAATTGTTGAGTAACCAGGGGTCTTCATTTAACCAATGTCGATTCTTGCGTAAAAAGGCGATTGTACTTCTCAAATACAGTTTTTGCTACTCGCCTAAGGGTTGAGGTGTTGAGTAACCGGGAACCTTCATAACCAATGTCGGTTTTCGCGTCAAAAGACATTCTCGTATCTTGAGTGATTTGTTTACTATAAAAGAAATTCCCCTCAAGTGAAAAATAAAATTGATCATAGACATATGATGCGCTTTGATTGATCATATGATTTATTTGTTTGTGAAATTCAGTAAAACGAATAAATTAAGTTGAGCTAACTTAATTGTGATATAATTCCTTCTCCTTTACTTGATATTATGAGTATTAAAGACAAGACAATAAATTACATAATAATTTTTTACTCGACCTTGAGGAAATGCATTTTAGAACACACATGTGTGATTTCAATGTTTGAATCGTTAGTTGATCTCACATTTTTCAAATCGTTTGAGGTCAAATAATGATTCAAGGGTGGGAGAATTAACAAAGGTCAAAATAATGCATTTTTTGTATGTTTGTTGACTCAAAATTGAGAATTTTCTTTAAAAAAAAAAATGATGATTTTGAGTAGATTGACATACCAGTTTTTGTAATTTTTTGCAGGATAATGACGTTTGATTAAAGTTCAAGTCAGTTGGTGCATGATTGCTCTCATCAAAAAAAAAAAAAAAAAAAAAAAAAGCATTACCCGAGTGAAACTGTATTCCAGCAGCAGTGAATGGTCGGATCTTTTCCCAGATTATTAATTCAGATGCCACAAAAGACTTTCTCTTCTGATTTAGTTCCATCTTTCTTTTCAAAAAAAAAAAAAAAAAAAAAAACCTTTTCTTCTCCAGTTTACCCTTAGAGCCTCCAGAATAGGTGATTGTCATTTGACAGCCCACTTGAAGGTCGAACCCCTTCCACACTGAGACAGTTTTGTGATATTTCATCCCATATTAGGTCAATTTTATTTTGACTTGCGTTTCAAAAAAAAAAAAAAAAAAGAAGAAAAAAAAAAAAAAAAGAGACAAAAAGGAGAACCCCAAAGAAAGTGATAAATTGGGGCAAATGTTCTTTTTAGAAAAGAGAAAGGAAAAGAAAAATCCCAAAAGTCAATGGCAAAATTGGGATATGAAAATTTTGAAAAAAGAAAAAAAAAAAAAAAAAAGAGAGACAAAAAGGAGAACCCCAAAGAAAGTGATAAATTGGGGCAAATGTTCTTTTTAGAAAAGAGAAAGGAAAAGAAAAATCCCAAAAGTCAATGGCAAAATTGGGATATGAAAATTTTGAAAAAAAAGAAAGAAAAAAAAAGAGAAAAAGGAAAGAAAAGGTGAAAACTGTCAAAACTGGGGCAATTTCCTTTGCAAATACGACCTCAAGTTGTTTAAACCCCTTTATAGTTTCTGCTTTCCAGCCTTAATATTTTCAGCACACTACCCGACCCCATTTCAAAAGCCAAGAAGGTCACCGGCTTCCGTCTATCTTTTGCAATGATTTTGAAAGAAAACTTACAAATCAAAATGGCATATGATGTTAATATATTTATCCCGAATCATCAAGGGAAGATTGTCTTACTGATGCCAAATTTTTTGAATACTATTCTGTTTTAATGATAAGGGGAAGGATTGCCCAGAACTTGAATGTTGTTTGTTCTCATCCTACTCTACAAAGGCGAAAACCCGAAAGGGCGCCTCCAAAAAAAAAAAAAAAAAAAAAAAAAAAAAAAAAGAAAAAAAAAAAAGAGAAAAAGGGTGGGGGACACCACAGTGAAAACCCGAAAGGGCGCTGTGGTTGGGAGTTGCAGTTAAAGGCTAGCAGGCGAAGAAGTCAGGATACAGGCATTGGATTTGAGTTTGTTGAAAGCTGGTAACTATAGTTACTTGAGATTTTTCTTCGGCATTGATCGTCTGGTGACTTTCAGAGTTCGAACAAGACGACACCTAAAGGATCATAATGGCAGTTGTTTCAGGGCTGTTCCCTGAAAATTCATTTCTCCAACCAAGCGTAACGGTTTCTATTTAGTATCTATTTATTTATTTTCTGTAGTTAAAAAATTTTTTGCATGTACTTTATTTATAAAATAAAAAAAAATAAAAAAAAAGTTCGTACATTACTGCATTTGAAATATTTTAACAAATTCATGTTTTGAAATTTTGGACGTTTGATTTATGGAATAAAAGACAATGGCAATCCTAAAGTTATCGAAAATCAGAAGTATACACCGATTGAGCAATTATTCGGGGCACTGGAGCTAAGCCGCGAATCAGAATTCATTGAATGCGGAGAACTCGCGGGACATGAAAGCAAGAAGTCGTATCAAAGATTCAAAAGGGCAATACTCATGTTTATATGTACCAGTTGTCTGAAGGGATTGTCAGGTGGTGGCATTGTTTTTTTTGACAATTATATCTGCTTTCTCTATTTTGCAGATGAAGTTACATCACCGTCATTGAGGGTCTTTATTGAAAATTTAAACTGGGGCAAATTTTTTGAGAAAAAATTTGATTTTTCATTGATTATGATGCTTTGAGTTTAAAGCAAAATGTTGCGAAAGATTGATTACACTGGGGCAAATTTTTTTGAGAAAAATTTGATTTTCGAAGTTGATTATGATGTTCGAGTTTAAGACAAAATTAATTTACATTGGGACAAGTTCAAAAGAAGACAATGAATTGATTTCATTTGATTTATATTGAGACAAAATTTTCTAAAAAAAAAAAAAAAAAAAAAAAAAAAAAGAGAAAGAAAGGATTGATTGCAAGTGGATTTTCACGTTGCACAAGTCTCAAGTTTGAAAGGCATGATTTTGAAATCATTTGATTCCATACACTGGGGCAAAAATTTTTAGAAAAATTTTTGACAATTTTATCAATTTGGACGTTACATTTAAGAATTGTTTTAAGTTTTATTATGTCATTCATCAACCTTGGCAGCCCAAGGTCATGCATCCGTCCAGCAGCCTGGTTGGCATCTTTATTTATGTTTCAAGTCTGGCAGCCCAGACCTCGCATTTGATGACTCCTGGCAGCCCAGGATCATTATTTCCGTTTCAAGTTTGGCAGCCCAAACTTTGCATTCATCAACCTTGGCAGCCCAAGGTCATGCATCCGTCCAGTAGCCTGGTCGGCATCTTTTATTTATGTTTCGAGTCTGGCAGCCCAGACCTTGCATTTGATGACTCCTGGCAGCCCAGGATCATTATTTCCGTTTCAAGTTTGGCAGCCCAAACTTTGCATTCATCAACCTTGGCAGCCCAAGGTCATGCATCCGTCCAGCAGCCTGGTCGGCATCTTTATTTATGTTTCCAAGTCTGGCAGCCCAGACCTTGCATTTTATGACTCCTGGCAGCCCAGGATCATTTATTTACTCTCTCAAGTTGGCAGCCCAACTTTGCATTCATCAACCTTGGCAGCCCAAGGTCATGCATCCGTCCAGCAGCCTGGTCGGCATCTTTTATTTACGTTTCAAGTCTGGCAGCCCAGACCTTGCATTTGATGACTCCTGGCAGCCCAGGATCATTATTTCCGTTTCAAGTTTGGCAGCCCAAACTTTGCATTCATCAACCTTGGCAGCCCAAGGTCATGCATCCGTCCAGCAACCTGGTCGGCATCTTTTATTTATGTTTCGAGTCTGGCAGCCCAGACATTGCATTTATGATTCCTGGCAGCCCAGGATCATTTATTTACTTTCTCAAGTTGGCAGCCCGACTTTGCATTCATCAACCTTGGCAACCCAAGGTCATGCATCCGTCCAGCAGCCTGGTCGGCATCTGTTTACATTTCAAGTCTGATAGTCCAAACATGGCATCTAACTCATCAATGTTTATTTTGTCCAGCAGCCTGGACTCTTTTCTTATCTATTAGTTTAGGCATTTTATTACGTCTTGCAGTCTTTATGTTATCCTTATCCAGCAGTTCGAACATGGCGTTTTCTTCTCCATTTGTAAAAAAAAAAAAAAAAAAAAAAAAAAAAAAAAGAGAGAGAGATTTTGAATGCTTGTGTTACCAATTGCAATCATGTTATCATTCCCATCAACAGTTTACCTGCATTCGAACTACGTTTTGACCTGATTCCCTCATGTGGGATACGTAGGCAGCTCCTAGGGAGCCCGGTCATTCTTTTTGCATTTCTTACGTTTATTTTTATGGGAATCAAGGTATTCGCATTTCATTCATAGGTGAGTCAAAATTTGGTTTCGTCTACGTCTTTGTCTGGAACCTCTTTGAGCTTCCGACAAAGAGGGGCAAGCTGTAGACACCAAATTTTGACACACATTTTATAAAATATGCGTATTACTTTATTTAGGGGTTATTATGATTTTTAGGGGCTAATTATAATTTTTGTGTATACTACGTCTAATTTGTCGTGTCAAGGGCAAAATGGTAATTTCACCATATAAATATTAGTTTATTTTATTTTATTTCTTAAATACATTGATTTTACTATTTTTATCATTATTTATGATTTTAATGATTTTTAGGAGTCATTTGTTATTTATTTAAAAATATGCTATTTTTAATTCAACGGCACGTTTTTCAATGCACTTTCTTATTTAAAATTTTTTTTTCTTTATGAGAATTATGTGTGTGTGCATTTTATAAATTTTATGTAAGGAAAATTTTCATAATTAATTAATTAATTAATTAATTTTAAAGACCATTGGTTGTTTATTTTAAATTGTATTTTTTCTAACCTAGAATTAACTTTTTTACACTGAATTTTTCTTTTTCCTTCTTATAATATTGTATTTTAGTTTTAAAAGTGTTCAAGTAGTTTTTATTTTATATTAGGTTATTTCATTTTATGTTATTTTTACTTTTTCATTTATCTTTGTTTTCTTCATTTTCTTCTTTTTCTTCTTTTTCAAAAAAAAAAAAAAAAAAAAAAAAAAAGGGGCAGACAGAATGCTTCTGCAAACTCCATACCCCAAACCATGCCTCCTCATCATCACTTTCCAACCCCCCTGCAATTCAGCAGATTTTGAGGGATTTGGAAGGAATTTTTGTTCATTTTTTTCCTCACAATTCCCTCCTCTCTCTTCCCTCTCTGCAGAAACACACACAACCTCACTCCCTCTGCATACATACACACTGCACACACAGGCACAACTCCACTCTCTGCTTCTTCATCACTCACGACCTGCAGCTCACACCCCAGAGCACCCAACCTCACCTGCTCACAAGAAGACCAGCACAAACACAGACCTCTCCATCACCCTCAGCTCTCTGCACTCACTTACACAGACACACATTCAAACACACACCTGCATTTTTCCCACACAACCACACTCACAGATCACTCTCTCTCGGTCTCCCTCACTCTCTCAGCCCCCTTCCCTTGCACAAGCATACAACACTCACACAACCATTCTCTCCTCTCGGCACACACCCCTCCCTCTCAATTCTCACGACATACACTCATTTTGCACACAAGCACAGAGCTCACAGAACACAAAAGACACTCACCATCACTCTCAATCTGTGCTCCCAATTCACACACAGAGAGCTCACAGAAATACACACTTCACTTCACCTCTCTCTCGGCACCCTTCTTCTTCACCTGCACACACTCACACACACGCACAACACTCACAACTCACACAGGCTCACAACTCACACAGACACACAAAACACACACCTGTAATTCACTCATCTCCTCCCCTGCACGCACAGAATACACGCACAACACACAAACACACTACACAGAGACACACAAACACACAGTCACAACTCACACAGACACACAATTCGCACACACAGACACACACACGACACACACAGCAGCACACACATACAATTCACCTACATAAAACACCACAATTGCACAATTCATAGAACACGGACAACACACAGTACACACACACCCGAAAAAAAAAAAAAAAAAAAATCAATCGACAAACAACAAACAACAACAACAGCAACAGCAATACACAAAAGCTTCTATTCCAGGTAAAATTCTTCCTATTGTTTTCATTTTTTTCATTTATCATTGAAATAGAAAATTAAAAAAAAAAAAAAAAAGAAAACTGAAAAACGTCCGGCCGAGAGAGAGAGAGAGAGAGAGAGAGAGAGAGAGAGAGAGAGAGAGAGAGACCTGAGAGAGAGAGAAACGAAAAAAAAAAAATTAAATAAAAAAAAAAGGTGGGATAGCAGATCGGGGGAAAAGGAAGAGAAAAGGGAAGAAGGAAGAGGAAGAAAGGAAGAAGAAGAAAAGGAAAGAAGAGAAGAAAGAAAAAAAAAAAGAGAAAAAAAAAAGAAGAAAAAAAAAGGGGGAGAGCAGATCGGAAGAAGAAGAAGGAAGAAGAAGAAAGGAAGAAAGGAAGAAAGAAAGAAAGAGAAGAAGAAAGAAAGAGAGAAAAAAAAAAGAATAAAGAAGAAAGAAAAGTAAAAAAGGAAAAGGAAATCTGGGGGGAAAAAACGTCTGAAAAAAAAAAAAAAAAAAAAAAACTAAAACTAAGTCAGCCGAAAAAAAAAAAAAAAAAAAAGTTTTGGTGAAACTACGTCGTTTTGACGTAGTTTCACTCAAAACTACGTCGTTTTGGTTAGTTAGTTTTTTTATTTATTTTTAATTAATAATAGGTATTTATTTTATAGTCCTTATATTTTCATGTAATGCTACTGTGGCCCTGAAAATGTTTGATTTGTGCATTTAAATTTCTGTTTATTGTAGATTGACCCCCATAATTTAATTTTCTTTGCAATTAGGTCCCGATTCAATTGCATTTAGGTCCCTCAACTTTTAGATAATTATAATTTTTGCCCCCTACGTTTTTAATTTTCCATTTTGACCCCTATATTTTCGGTAATTACATTTTGACCCCTATAAATTTTCTGGAATTGCAATTTTACCCTCTGATATTTATGAAAATTGCAATTTTGCCTCCCAAGCTTGCTGTTATTATATTTTAGGCTTTAAATGTTGCTGAAAATTACATTTTAGCCCTTATACATTGCTGGAAATTCTATTTTTGCCTTAGAATACTTGCTGGAATTTCATTTTTATCCCCCCAACTTTGCTGGAATTTTATTTGAATTATTACACTTGCTGGAATTTTATTTTTGGCCCCCTATTGTTGCTGAAATTTATATTTTGGTCCTTTATGTTGCTGGAATTCTATTATAGTCTTTGAATATGGCTGGAATTTGCAATTTGGTCCATCATGTTGCTGGAATTTTGCATTTTTGCCCCTAAACCTTGCTGGAATTTCATTTTGCCATTATATTTTTGCTGGAATTACTTTATTGTCCTCCAATGTTGCTGGAATTTATATTTTTGCTCTCCAAATAGCTAAAACTTGAAATTTTACCTTTAAATGTTTGCTGTAAATTGTGTGTTATTTAATAAGCTTGCTGAAATTGTGTTCTTGGCTTTAAATATTGCTGGAATTTTTTATTTTTGGGTATTATACTTGCTGAAGATTACATTTTAGCTTTTAAATTTGTTGTAAACTATGTCATTACCTTAATTAGGGTTTAAAATTATAATTTTACCTTTTTGTTCCTCATAAATTACATTTTTCACTTTAGAATATTGCTTAAATTTTCACTTCTAATCCAAATCTTATAATATTTTATTTTTGTAAAAAAAAAAAAAAGTATTAATTAAAATTAGTTAAGTCCTCAAAGCTTTAAATTATTTCTTTTTACATTTTCTTTATTTATTTTTATCAAACTTATAATTAATGTTCTAGAATGGGGTCTTGTTAGTCTAATTAATGTTCAAATTAGTCTCTCTATTTCCCTTTTAGTTATTTTAATAATTCTTATTTGAGGTGTTAAAATTTCAATGTATGTATTATTGTATTTTATCTTCTATTATTATTAGTATTATTATTAGTTTTATTTTATTTTATCTTTGTTGTTTCGCTTTATTTATTTATTTATTTACTAATTTATTTTTACTTAAACAATTTTCATTTTTCTCCTAAATGATTAATTATTGTTATCATTATTTTTCTTTCTCTTATTTTGTTTATTATTGCTATAATTGTTTGAATTATCATAGCATGTTCATAGTGATCGGTAGAAAATTATTCAATTAGTGATTGATTTATTAAATAGTGATAATTTTGACATGTTTGTTCATTTTAGTAGCCATTTATACCGGGTTTACGAATGAGAGGTACCTCGATTACCCTTCCAATATTTCTTTTTATGTGCTCCTACGTGCTCCTATGTGTTTTTATGTATCTTTGTGCTTATAATTTTATCCATGTGTGAATGTTTATTTATTTATCTATGTCGTATTATTTACTCGAATTTAATTGTTGATTATTCAAAAAAATGTAATAGATAGGTAACATTCTATTTAGTAAAAATTTCTTTGTATTTAGATAGTGAATGTAATAGATAGTTTATGTTTTATCTATTTAATTAAAGCCTATGTATTTTAGATAGAAAGTGTAATAGATAGGTTAGATAGGATATCTTTTATTCTCTTTCCATTTTTTAGATTGTAATTAAGTTATTCTCCGGTGTAATAGTTAGGGCTTTGTGTGCTATGTGTGCTATGTGTTTATGTGTTTTATTCGCTTTCTTTAGGATTTTGCATCTAGAATATCATGTTTATGTGTTATGTGCTCCTATGTGCTATTATTTGCTTTTATGTGATTATTGCTTTAATACATGCTTTATTTATTTACTTGCTTTAATTATATATGTGTATCGTCGCCACACTAGTCCAAAGCTAGTTGTGGTTAATTCCGATTTCTTCTCTAGTCCAACGCTAGCGGAGAACTTATAGAAAATAGGCTAGTCCAATGCTAAGCCTTTAGGTCATTTTAGCATTAGGAATATTTTTTTGTATGCATTTCATGACATTTCACACACATTTTATCTTTTTTAGGCTTTTCCCATTTTCTATGAGTTTTTTTTATATATACTTTATAACTTGTTACTTATTTTAACATCTATTTGGTGCATAATTTTTAGATTTCACTACACATAGAATTTTAGGCCATTTGCATGATTTAGACTAAGAAATAGTCATCTACTCACGTGGGAAGCGATGGCGTACATGTCGTTCCCCCCTCCGTGAGTAGAAACAGTTAGTCACGAGTTTATTAGTTCCCCGTACCCGTTATGTTGCATTCCTACTCTCTTTGATCATTTACTACCTATATTACTATTTTCCTTTTCTTTTGCATTTCATTTTGCATCTATACTCGTGACTCCATCGAGGTCTAGACTCGAGTTTCGCAATTAATGCGATAATCCCGACCAAACCTCAATGGAATATTTCGTCCCTTATCGATATCCATTTTTTAGGATTAGATTTGCATTCATATAGTTGCATCCAAATGTGATAAAATCTTAGGGTTATATTAGGAAAATTTAGACTAAACCTCGCAACTAGTTTCGGCTAGGTTGAAAGGGTGCCTTAGGCACGAGCCTTTGCCTTCCCTTTCTTCAACTGTGACTCCCGAACCTGTTTCTCTTGTTTTCAAAAGACCTGGAGTCGTCTAAAAGGGTTTTTCTTGTTTTTCTTATATTTTTCCAAAAATCATTTCTTTAAATAAATAATTTCCAAATGTTTTTCCTTCCACAAAATATTTTCGGGTGACTTGGTACACCAAAACTCAATACCAAGTGGCGACTCCTTTTTCACTAAAAACCCTTTTTTAGACTCTATTTTCGGGCCCAAAAATCGTCGCATTTCAAAAGTCCCATTTTAGGCCCTTTTTCTTTTATTTTTTAAAGTAAAGCATTTGTTTTGTCACATTTTTATCGAATCATCTTTTACAAAGCATTTTCAAAAAATTAGTTTTACAAAAAAATTTTACACGTTTTTTTAATAACCACAACATTACATTTAATACTTCCTTTTCCCTTTTCCCGACATCTTCTTTACATCTCTCTATTTATTTTCGAAAAATGGGGCGCGACAAAGACCCTCATAACCAAAGCCACACCTGCAAACAATCCTCCAGATACAAACACCTAATTACCACCCAAAAGTCCTACCTTTAACCACTGCCTACCTCAACTTCTTCTTCTCTATCAGTTTTACCTCCAGCCCAGCTACAATCCCTATCACAGCAAACCACCCAAAATAGTCTAAAAAAGCAACATCAAAACCAACAGAGATAATCACAATCGACAACCACCAAAGTTCCACCACCCATTTCCATTACTTCACCACTAGTTAGCCAGGCACGCTTCTACCATCATCACAGGACCTTCCACCATCACGCCCATTCAAAAAATAGTCCCATTGCCACCCATAATCAATTGGAAAATCCAGAAACATCTCGCCTCCACACCGTCACCATCATCACTCAGCCACCAATACCATTAACAACATCATCAACACACAAACAGAGCTACACACGGGTTCACAAATACACATCATATAAGCACACGGTAAAAGCTAGATGCAATTCACACCCAAAAATCGACACTCAAATCTGCCCAATTTCATCAATTTCTTAGCCAAGACACCCACAAAAAACCTCAAATGGCCATCGACTACCCCTTCTTATTGCCGGCACCAATTACCATTCAGTTCACCTGCTACCACCCATACAACTAACTACCCATAACCGACCACCACCCCAAGGTCAGCCATCACTAATTCCTCATCATGGTAGTAATCCATCATCGCTAAGATGTCACTGAACCACCACCCGGTTGACACCAAACCTGCACAAAACAACTCAAAACTGCCCCTGCCAATACACTCAACCTGCACCAAAATAGAACAAACAACCCAAACACAAATCAGAATTAACACTGCCATAACACCCAATGCCACCAAAACAGATTCCATCTAGTAGTTAATGTACTTTAATTTGAACAAATCGATTCGGGGCATGAAGGAAATTCAAAAGGGGGGTGAGTGATTAGAAAAAAATAAAGAGAGAGAGAGAAAGAGTGGAATCTGAAGAAAGACAAAAGAGAAGAAAAGGGAGAGTGAGTGAGCAGACGAGAGAGAGAGGGGAATATCACAGAGAAATCAGAAAGAGAGAAAATAATGAAGGGAGAAAGAGAGATTGAAATCTGAAAATAGGAAATTTCAGGTGAGAAAGGATTAGCGAGAGAGAGAGAGAGAGAGAGAGACTGACCAGCGAGAAAGATATAGAATCGGAGAGAGAAGAAAATGAAGAAGAGAAATAGAAAGCGTGAGAGAGAGAAAGAGCGATCGTCTGGAGAGAGGAGAGGAGAGAAACAGAAAAGAAAAAGAAAAAGAAAGAAGAAGAATGGAGGAAACAGGAGAAGAAGATGATCGATTTGGGGTGGGGAGGATTTTGTTTTTATTTTATTTTATTATTATTTTTTTCTTTTTTTTCTTCTCTTTTCTTTTCTTTTTTTTCATTTGTTTGTTTTTCTTTATCATGCTTTTTTTTAGTTTTTGGGGCCTCAATCAGTTAAAAAAAATATAAAAATGAAAAACTAGAATAGGGCTTGGATTGAGTTCTATAAGATTTTGTGCTATTTTTGTCTTTGATTAATTAAAAATGTAAGAATTGTGTCTTGTTTTCCTATATCTTAGCGTAGTTCCCTTGTTAGTTTGATCCAATTTTGGTTGGACACTTAATTTCTTTAATTGAGTTAATTTGGTCAACTAATTTGGTTCTAGCATTACTTTGGCATTTCCATTTAGCTGTTTGTTTCACAGAGAAATGTTTATGTTTTGACCCTTGTCTTATTGAGTATTATTAATAATGTAAATAGGTTAGAAAAGTTTGCAGTCATGAGTTTTGGCTTGGAGCATTTAGGCGATTTGGTTTCCAGTAGAAAACCGTCTCTCGGTTTAAGTTATTGGGGGGGGAATGTGATATGAGGTAGTTTCTTTTATTCTAGGAGTTGTATTACATTAAAAAAAAAAAAGTCAATCAGATCATGGGTTGGAGGATTCTTAGCATTCTGTTTCTTTTATTATTTGCTTTAGTCTTTAGTTCGATCATTTTTCTTGATTTTCGTTCATGATTTGTTTAAATTGGTTTCTGCTTTAATAAATAATTTAATTAACTAAATTCATTTAGTTATTCAAGTTAGCGCTACCTGTTTAATTTTTTTCTTTTTCTTCATTTTTTATTATTATTATTATTTGTTTTATCATAATGTGGATATTTATGCCTTGACCCTTATATGTTTGAGTGTTATTAATAGCTTTTTGATGGCTTTACTATTTGTGCAATTAAGTCCATATTAATCACAGATTGACCCCTAAAGTTTATTACTTTTTAATTAGGTCTTGCGATTCATGTTTCACCTCACTTTTGTTGAAATTTATTATTTTGTTCCCCCCAATGTACTTTAATTTTGCATTTTAATTGTGCCCCACAGACTTACGTGAATTTTCATTTTACCCCTCAAGTCTTATAGAATTTTATTCTTAGTCCCTTTAGTTGTTAGAATTTACTATTTGCCCCCCAATTTGCGTTGATTTATATTTCTGCCCCTAGACTTGTGTAGACTTTTAATTTTTGTCCTGACTAGTTCAAACTTACTATTTGGCCCCGATTTACTCTACTTTTTTATTTTTCCTCTAACTTGCTATAATGTATATTATTCTAATATGTTAGTATTTCGTATTTTACTCTTTGTTTTATCAAATAGTTGTCCTTTTAACTTGTGTGTTCGTTTTTAAGCTTTTGTACCGAGTCTTCAAAAAGGTATTTTCGTTACCTTTTAATTGCTTCTTTATGTGCTCCAACGTGCTCTAATGTGATATTTTATGCAATTTTTTATGCGTTTCTTATTTTATGCATCTTTTGCGTATTTATTTATTTTGTGTTATTTATTTTTAAATTTTATTAGTTTGACGAAAAAAAATGTAATATTTTGTATTTAGTTAGTCAATGTAATAGTTAGATTATTTTTCTCATATTTTAGCAAAAATTGTGTAATTAGATAGAAAGTGTAATAGATAGTACATTTTAATTTCCCCCCTAAGTTGTAAATCAAGCCCCCCAGTGTAATAGTTAGGATTTATTTGCTTTTGCATGCTTATGTGTTTATTTCTTTTACCGCTTTCTTTAGGATTTTTGCATCTAGATATCATGTTTATGTGTTATGTGCTCCTATGTGATCTTATATGTTTTTATATGTTTAAATTGCTTTTAATTCATGCTTTAATGTTTAAATTCATGATTTATGGTATTTCATCACCACAGTAGTCCAACGCTAGTTGTGGCCTCATTCTTTTCCCACTAGTCCAACGCTAGTGAAATTTTTAGAATGAGCTAGTCCAAAGCTAGACCCTTAGGATATTTTAGTGTTAGGAACATTCGTGTGCATTTCATATCTCATTTCACACACTTTTAGTTTTCTTTCCACCTATCATGATTTTATTGTTACTCTTATTATTTATTATTAGTATTATAATTATTTTGATACATTTTTAAAATGCATGACATCTAGGTTGCATTTCACTTAGACTTTAGGTCATTTTTTGTGTGATCCGACTAGAAATAGTCAGTCTACTCACGTGGGAAGTGGTGGCGTACAGGCCAGTTCCCCTCTCCGTGAGTAGAAACATTTAATCACGAGATATTAGTCCCCCGTACCCGTCATGTTGCATCACCACTTTCTTCAATCACTTACTATATATTATTATTTTCTTTTCTTTTTGCGTTTCATCTTGCATAAAAACTCGTGACTCCCTCGAAGGTCTCGACTCGGGTTTCGCAATTAATGCGATAATTCCGACCAAGCCTCGACGGAACATGCCGACCCTCCCGATATTCACATTTAGGCTTAGGATTTGCATTCATTTAGATACATCCAAACACGATAGAATCTAGGGTTAATGTAGAAAAATTTGATTAAACCTCGCAACTAGCCTTGGCTAGGTTGAAAGGGTGCCTTAGGCGTGAGCCTTTGCCTTCCCTTTCTTCAAATGTGACTCCCGGACCTTCTTCTCTCGTTTTTTCGTAGACCGGAGTCGAAAAAGGGTTTTAAAACATTTTTTAAAAATTTTTATTTTGTTAAACTATTTTTCAAGTGACTTGGTACACCCTAACTCAGTACCAAGTGGCGACTCCATTTTTCAAAATAAAATCCTTTTTCAAAAATTATTTGGCCAAACCTGTCGTACTTTTAGTCCCGGCCTTGTTTTCTTTTAAAATACCATTTTTCTTAAAATACACTTTTTCTATAAAAAATTGATTTTTCTCACACACGCACGGTTTTTCAAAAACCTTTATTTTCGAAAGGGTCATTAGACCGGATCATCCTTTTCGGGACGCGACAGTCAACGACCCCACTTACACCCTTTTCACCCACGATTTTTTTTGGGACGCGACACTGCTTCCACTTTAGAGGGATCTACCGCTATTCCTTCCCTCGAAATGACATGACCCATAAATGATACTTGATTCTTCCAAAATTCACACTTGCTAAATTTAGCATACAATCTATTATCCCTCAAAGTCTGTAACACAATCTTCAAATGTTTCTCATGCTCCCCATGGGATTTAGAAAATATCAAAATATCATCAATAAAGACCACCACAAATTAGGTCCAGGTATGGTCTAAAAACCCTATGCATTAAATCCATGAAAGCCGCCGGAGCATTAGTTAACCCAAATGGCATCACCACAAACTCATAATGACCTATAGCGAGAGTTAAATGCAGTCTTAGGCACATCTTCCTCCTTAATTTTCAACTGATAGTACCCTTGCCTCAGGTCTATCTTGGAAAATACGACCGCGCCTTCCAATTGATCAAACAATTCATCAATGTGAGGTAAGGGATACTTATTCTTTATAGTGATATTATTTAACCCCCGATAGTCAATGCAAAGCCTAAGGGTACCATCTTTCTTCTTGACAAATAACACCGAAGCTCCCCACGGTGATACACTCGGCTTGACAAATCCTTTCTCCAACAAATCCTGAAGTTGGACCTTAAGTTCTCCAAGTTCGGTAGGGGACATGCGGTATGGGGTCTTAGATATTGGCGTGACTCCTGGCACCAATTCTATTTTGAATTCCACTTCCCTATCAGGGGGGGAGAGAGTTTAATTCCTCTGGAAAAACATCCGGAAACTCTCTTACCACTGGTACATCCTCAAGTCCCATTTTATCTTCGGGAGTATTTATTAGATAAGCCAAATATCCCACAGCCCCTTTGAACATTAATTTCCTAGCTTGCATGGCAGAGAGAAGGTTTGAGGAAGCTAGGGTTTTCTTCACATCTAATCTCAAAATAGGTTCTCCCGGTATCCTAAAATCCACCACTTTCGTTCCACAATTTAGTTGGGCACTATATCGGGTTAGACAGTCTATGCCTAGTATTACATCATAACCCTGAATAGGTAAAGCTATAAGGTTCGTTAAAAATTTTCTTTCTCCTACCCGAAGCTCACACTCTTGGTAAACAAGATTAGTTGTCAGGCAATGGTCCCCAGTCGGAGTCCTCACTTCCAATTCATAAGCTAATTTAACAGGTTGTATCTCTATAGCAGTCATAAATTGAGGGTTCACAAATGAATGAGTAGATCCAGGGTCTACTAACAATGTAGCAGGACGATGGAAAACAAAAATCGTACATTCAATAACTGCTGACGACTCCTGGGCATCCCGCTTATCAAGAGCATAAACACGAGCTGGTACCCTCCGTTTATTCCCACTATCTTTGACTTGGTTGGTTTCCTTGGGCCTAGGTTGAGCGGTGCTTGATCCACCAGCTGGCTGTCTGGGACATTAATTGGCTCGATGATCACCACTGCCACATAGCAGACATTTACGATTTTTCCTCCAGCAATCATCTTCCACATGACCCCCTTTTCCGCAGTACCCACAAGCAACCGGTGCAGCAGATGACCGTGTCTCCTTTTGAAATTCTTCCTTTTGCTCATTCCTTAGCGGAGCTTTTCTCACCGGAGCCCCTCTGGTCCTCCCAAACGGGGCACCTCGCCCCATTCTCACTCCTCCAGTTCCCCTCCCCATCTTAGGGACTAGAGCACTCCCACTTGAGGGGTGAACCCTGCTGGTACCTTCTCGTTTCCTTACCTTTATCGTGCGAACCAAGGATTTTGTTTCTTCTACTTACTGTGCCTTTTCCACTGCAGCTTTATACGTTTCAATGGTAGCGGTAGCAAGAGCATCTTGAATCTCCAAATTTAAGCCCTGAATAAATCTTCTCTTTCTCCGTCGCTCGGTGGCCACAAGCTCCGGGGCATAACGAGACAGCTTAGTAAATTGGGCTTTGTACTCAGCTACATTTTGTAACCCCTGTCTTAATTTCAAAAATTTATCTTCCCGCTTTTCTTGCACTCGCACGGGAATATACTTCTCCTTAAATTCTCTGGTAAAGTTGGCCCACGTCCTAGGAGTTTGATGTCTTTCCCACTTGGTGTTTACTAAATTCTTCCAAGGGGTGGCAGCACCTTCCAACTGGAATACAGCAAATGTCACTTGTCGTTCATCCGTATATTTCAAAGCGGCAAAAATTTTCTCAATGTCCTTCAGCCATTTTTCAGCAACTTCGGGATTTGAACTACCATTAAACTTGGGAGGGTTAAATTTTTGAAAACGTTCTAAAGCCACATCCTCTCCTCCTGCTGGATTTCTATGAGGTCCGCCAGCTTCCACTGCTGGGTTGTGCCGGGTTCCCAGCTGAGTTAAAACGTCCATCATTCGGTTTAAAACCGCAATCATTGGGTCAGCCCCTGGGGAAGGATTTACGCTTGAAGTAACATCTTCGTCTCGGTCTTGACGACGGGGACGTCCTCTTCCGCGACCTCGTCCGCTCATGATTTAATATTCTATAGTAACATTAATAAATTATTTCAAATTTCGCGGGATAAATAACGAGATATAAATCTAAAATGCATAAATGCAAGAGTAACCAAAGAGATCAAGTTTTATGCCCAGCAAGATCACATATAAACATATATTTACAAGTAGTTCAAGTTACACATTTTCCAAAGTTCAAGTACAAAACATGTCACACACACAAACATAACAAAACTAACAAAAGTTCATATACATATCTATCTAGAGATCTAGTCCAACTGGACCGATCCCACTGAACTCACATCCCTATCTGGCTCACCCTCAGGGACCTCCTCGGCCCCAAGAGGTGCCTGCACAGCCTACCCCGGCCCTACATGCTGAGCCATGTCACGTACCTCACCAAGTACGTGCTCCACCAACAAGCCGCTCTCATCTACTAAGCGTCCCGTGTGCTCCCGTACATGCTGCACGACACGTGTGAGCCGTCCATGTATCTCCTGGTACTGTCCTCGGAGTGCGTTCTTCCTCTGCTGCTCCTCCTAAACAGTAGTCTCTGACTCTCTAATCCTCTGGGTCTGGAGCCTGACTGTCTCTCGCAACTTGTGCATACGAGCCTGGGAGGTGCTACCCTCACGCTCACTCCGTCTACTATCCTCTATCAAAGATAGCACGACATGGTCAGGATAATAATACGTCCTCCAACAACCACAGGCAGGGCGGGCTCGACGGGCAGGTGAAAATGTACGGTACGGATGCCCGGGTCCCTCACGGTAGCGAATTACAGGTCTCCTACGATGCACACGCTGCACTGGAGCCCCAACTGATGGCTGTGATGCCTCACTCCGGCTACTCTCTGACATACCTACATGTTCAAAATAAAACACTCAAGCCTAAACCAAAAACTTAATAATAATAATAATAATAATAATAATAATAATAACAATCAATACTTAGATATCACACCTCAAAATCAAGCTTAGAAAATAAATTAGGCCAATCCCAAACATATTCACATAGGTTTCAGGCATGGGAATTGAGATTTTATCACTCACAACTTAGGGTGATTAGGCCTAAGGGTAACTGACTCAAACCCCAACCCCTACCTGACACACTAACACGTTCAAACCAAAGAAAGGATTCAAACCTAAGCTCTGATACCACTTGTGACAGCCCCACCTTACCCAGAGGCGCACCAAAGGGCTTAGCAGACTGCCTGCCTAGCTCTCGCCAGGACTCAAGTCGAGCACTCACGCAGAACATCCAAAATATACTTTTTTTTTTTTTGGCTAACCCTGTACACAGGGGGGGCGCCACTCCCAAATATTATTAATAATAGCATAAATAGACACGAGGGGGGCTAGACCTTACCTCAGTTATTACATATATGAAAATTCGCAATAAATTAGAAGATAAAGAAAACCAATAAAGGGAAGTACTACTTCCTTTACATTAATATAAAGCGAAACTAATATTTAGACGTTTTAAATCTAAAACTTGGGAAACCCAATTGGTCAACTCTAAGAGCTCCTCGAACCTCTTTTGGAAGATCTTGAAAAGTTGTGAAAATGCAGGTTGACTTTAGTCATACTCCTACCTTTGCCAACATATCAGCTGGAACGTTTGCTTGTCGTAGACAATGAGTAATTTCCTTCCACTGAGTTTTGAGCTTTGTAATTTTCTGGTATAGCGTTGTCACCTTCCATGGGCAGACAGCCTTGTCCTTAATAATGTTAACTAAAACGGAAGAATCAGACTCCACATCGAAATTATTATATCCTCTTGAAGCACAAATTTGGATCCCAAGTAGCAGGCTTGAAATTCTGCTTCGAAACTTGTACCCAATCCAAAATTAGTAGCAAAAGCCAAAATCATTTTCCCTTGTTGAGTTCTTAGTATTCCCCCTCCTCCACATTCACCTGGGTTACCTTTTGAGCAACCGTCCGTATTCAGTTTGAGACATTGATTAGGTGGCCTCCATTTAACACGCTCCACATGGATAACCTGTTTAAACTGAGAGACATACCAAAAAAATTCAGGCCAAGAGTTAGCAACATATTTACCTTTAAATTTAAGCTCATAACAAAGCTTAATATCAGTAAAGATTCTCCTTGATATTTTAACCCAGTCCTGCGAATTGTCCTGATAAAGCCACTCATTTCTAGCCTTCCACAGATTCCAGAGAATAAACACAGGAGTGATATGTTGCAAAAATTGAACCCTTCCATCGGTAGAATAAGCTGTCCACCATTGCATAAGCCTCATTCTTAACTCCAAATAAGTAGAAATAATCCCAACTGGTCTACCAAAAAAATCCCAGATCTTTGTAGGAATGTCACCCCAGCTAAAGATATGTTCAATAGACTCCACTGAATGTCTGTCACAACAGAAACACCGTGAAGGCCCTTGAATTCCAAATTGTTGAATAACATCAGCAACCGCAATTCTTTTAAGGATAAGCCGAAGAAGAAAAAAATGAGATTTTGATAGGTATTCTTCTATCCCAGCAATGTCGTAAAATAAAGCTCCTATTCTGTGCACTATGAATAGATTCAAAGGCAGAAGATAATGTAAATTCCCCAGTTAACGATAAGCTCCAAATAATATCATCCTTTTTGTCACCATTAGGTACATCCATGCTTATGATCTCCTGTACCAAGGCATTAGGCAAGCATTGTTTTAGCTTAGCTTCATCCCACCGCTCATCTACTATGTAGTCCCGCACCCTTGCCTCTCTACCAGGTTGACCTTGCACCAAGAGCAGTCCTTTTCCCATCCAATTATCATTCCAAAAGTCCACCTCACCATTATTTACGAGCCAAATAATATTTGGTTCCATAAAATTGCGGACAGATAACATTCTTTTCCATGTCCCAGAGTCTCTCAACGAACCTTGAACTTTTAAAGGATGTTTAGATTTACAATACTTTACCTTCATAAAATTCGCCCAAAGAGACACTTGCTTCCTGAACATCCACCATAATTTCATAGACATTGCCAAGTGCACGTCATGTAGAGACCTGATGCCCACGCCACCTTCATCAACCTGAAGAGAAATATTCCTCCATTTAATCCAGTGGTGTCTCGACCTAGCTTCATCAGATTTCCAAAGAAACCTAGCAAACAATCTTTCCAATTGCATGTATACTCCTTTAGGAGGAGAAGAAACAGCAAGTGTATGTAAAGGAATGGAAGATAGTACGTAATCAAGATCAATTTCCCACCAAAAGATAAAATCCGATGGCTCCATCCCAATATCCATTTGGCAACTGATTGAATCATGTCAGCAAAATATATAGACTTACTACGACCACAGAACAAAGGACACCCTAAATATCTAACAGGGAAATTTTTCCTTATGAACCCAGTTACCTGTTGATATAAAGAGATGCGATTCTGAGGAGTGGAAGGATGACAAAGAAAACCACTTTTAGAAACATTAATCATCTGCCCTGAGCATCTTTCATAGGATTTCAACACCTCCATGATCAAGCCCAATGTCCGTTTGTCACCACCTGAAAATAATATTAAATCATCTGCAAACCCCAAATGAGTGATAATAGGGCAATGAGGAGGAACACTGTAAGGAATAAAACTTCTATTAGAAGACAAATCATTTAGAGCTCTGGACAGACCCTCCGTAGCAATAATAAATAAGGCTGGAGAAATAGGGTTCCCCTGCCTCAATCCCCTGGAAGCTCTAAAGAAACCCTTCGCTGCACCATTGATAATGATGGAGAACCAACAATTGGATATCAGCCGCCAGATTCTATCAATCCACTGTTCTCCGAAACCAAAAGCCCTCATGATGCCTATAAGATAAGGCCAAGATACTCTATCATATGCCTTAGCCATATCAATCTTCATTACAATATTTCCACCCCTATTTTTCCGTTTGATTCCAGACACCAATTCTTGAGCTAATAAGTAGTTCTCAGCAAGCTGTCTTCCCTTAACAAACCCACTCTGTTGAGGAGAAATAATCTTCGGCAAAACTAAAGCCAATCTGTCTGCTAGTAAGCGAGAAATTATCTTATTAAGAAAATTACATAAGTTGATCGGTCTGAACTGAGTGAAATCTTGTGGATGAGAGCATTTAGGAATTAAGACCAAAAGTGTAGCAGTAACACTTTTTGGTAATTCTTCGCCATAGAAAAAAGCCAAGACAGCCCTGTATACATCTTCAGCTACAATTTCCCAAGCCCTCGTAAAAAATTTACCAGTGAAGCCATCTGGACCCGGGGCACTATCCCCATCCATTGAAAAAACTACCGTTCTAACCTCTTCCTTTGTAGGAATCTCCTCCAACCAGCATTGATCTTCCTCAGACAGAAGCTTGGGAATGTGTTTGTAAGCTGTTTCATCACACGAACCTTCAGCTGTAAATAAATTTGAGAAAAAATTGCAGGCTGCACTCTCTATTCCAGCCTCATCTTGTACCCAATTCCCATCTGAATCTTTAATGCAGTGAATAATGGCCTTTCTTCTTCTTTCTGCTACCACCGAGTGAAAGAACTTGGAATTAGAATCTCCTTCTTTCCACCATTTTATACAAGATTTTTGACGCCAGAAATTTTCTTCCACACAAATGGTATAAGCCAAATGAGATCTAGCTTGCTGCAACGTTGTCAAGTTGCCTTCTGAAGGATTGCAATCATACTCCATTTCAGAAGCTGCTGCTCTCTCTTCCGCACTTCTAACTGCTTCGAAGATATCTCCAAATGCCTGCCTGGACCAATAGCGCAAAGCTTGCTTGACTTTTTTAAGTTTTGCAGCCAGCACGGTAAGTGGGGACCCAAGGCCATCAGACTGCCAGTTATACTTAACTCAAAATAAAGTACATTCATATAATTTAATTTAAAGAGACAAATATCCTTAAAAGGGTTACAAGCCGGAATATACAGGTTATTTACAAAAATAGCCCAAACTGCTTGGCTATCCAAAATATGATAACAAAATATTCACTATATCAAAACTAGCCAAGTCCAGCTCTAAAAATGAGGGAAACCTGAGTAAAAGGAAAACAAATAAAAGGAATGAGCTATAATAGCCCAGTGAGTGCCCAAGTCATGCAGACATCCCAAGAATTCATTATTTCAGGGAAATAAAATAATTAACAAGGTCTATAATTAACACATGAACAAATAAATTAACAAGTAGTCAATGGTGGATATGGGCTCAACTACGGGAGCAAGCTCAACCGCAGGAGAAACAAATATCGAACATGTAACCATGATATTAGGATTGAGATAATAGCTCAGGTCTTTATCAAAG